>QVOA01002842.1:0-45730 GCA_014825685.1 Pseudomyrmex cubaensis
TTTGGCCGCCGCTCGACCGGCGCAAGTCATCCCCACCAATTTGCACGAAGCACTTCCGGGGATGACTCATGGCAAATACTCGAGGCAAAAACGCGGCAAATACGCGAGGCACTACTGTAGTTCTAATAGAAGAAAAGCCTGAGAGCGGCCAGTGTATATAGTTTCTTACAATGCTTTCCGCTGCTGATTTTAGCGCCATATATCCACAAAAGTGGATGTAGGAACTAGTAGTAGACAGTATAAATGTATATTACCGATCGTTCTGTTCCCGCGGTTTCCGCCTGATTTTGCTAGTGTGGCACGTTGAATATTTTTCGTTAGTCACTATTCATTCTCGTAGAAAGTGGTGTATCTATTGGCAACAGTCAAGTGCGAACTACTCAAAGTAATTAGCGTGACAGTAATAATATAAGTTCTACTTGTACACAATGGAAGATACGAAGAATCTACAAGAGTTCATGGAACTGGTTGGCCGATTAAAGGTGCGTTGTAGTAATTCCGAGATGTATACACCTGCAAGCTGTCAAATCGTTTTCATTTTTTTGCCCATGTTTTGAAACAACATCTTGTCATCTATACTCACTAAATGTCATCTATGTCACTAAAGAGGACATAGTGATATAATTGCAATTATTTGAAAATTTTTGCAAAATTTTTTAATAGAATATTAATGTAGAAAGAAAGAAGATCCTATATATAGAGAAAAGGAAAATTAACAAAAAAGAGATGCTATGTATTCTAATAGGCAAAAGAGCAAAATAAGAACATGTGGTTTTTGTGTGATTTTGAAACACTGATCGTTTTATTTTTTCACTTATTTCTTTAGTTTTATAACAGAGGAAATGTATTCGACTTACAGTTACATAATGGTTGTGTTCTAAAGTCAGTTATTAGCAGTTACTTTTTGTAAGAGGAATATACTTTCAGATCTATAAAAAGATTCTTCAGATTAGATAAGAAGAATAGACTGTTATAGATAATCATTTGCTATAAATCTGTAATATTCAATAATACTAATTTCTGCTGAATTCATTGTCTCACACATTTTCAATCAGATTGTTTTTTTTCTTTTCTCTCTGAATATGTTTTATTCTTAAACTTCTGAAATTATTATGCTCATTTCATGTCTTTATTAGCATATGAAAAGAACAGGATGGGTAAAAAGAAACATACCAGAACCTGAGACAATTGCTGGACATATGTATCGAATGGCAGTGCTATCGTTTCTAGTAGATGGAAAAGAAAATTTAGATAAAACCAAGTAAGAAAAAGATTAATTATTATTGTGTATGCAGTTTTCTAATTGTTGTTATAAATATATAGATTGTTTAATCATAGAATATATTAGAGAACCAATATATACATAAACAGAAAGAAGTGCAACTATAATATAATGATTTTAATTTGCAGAATTATGCAAATGACATTAATTCACGATTTAGCAGAATGTATTGTTGGAGATATAACACCTCTTTGTGGCATACCAGCAGATGTAAAACACAGAATGGAAGATGAAGCTATGGAAGATATTTGTAAGTTGCTAGGTGATAAGGGACCTGAAATATTGCAAATATTTCGTGTAAGTACATTTTTATGCTTCAATTTCTATTTAAGTATTTTATAAGCATATATTTGATCTGTTTTCTTTTTAGGAATATGAAAAGCAAGAATCTCCTGAGGCACAATATGTAAAAGATTTAGACAGATTAGATCTGTTGATGCAAGCATATGAATATGAGAAAAGAGACAACATTCCAGGAGAATTGGATGAATTTTTCGTCTCAATTAATGGTAAAATTAGACATCCCTTTATTAATAAAATCGCTGTTGACATAACGGAAGAGAGAGATAAATTGTGTCGCAATTCAAACGTTGCACAATAACAGAAGCTGTGGTCCAAACCTGTGATCGCAAACCTGAAAGAGCAAACTTTCAGATAGCTCAAGTGATATTTTCGGCGTTAGATTGATTACCATGTCATACAAAGTTTCATAGTATTATATATAAACAATTGATGGCTATTAATATATTAATATACTTGTAATACAATAACATGAGATTTTCATAGATAATATGTTAAAGCACCAGATTCAGTGATGAATATATTACTTAAATACAATAGGCGCGTATATATATATATATATATATATATATATATTATTTGGTATTTATCACGATTAATATTTAAATGTAAAGTGATAAACTACCCAATATTACTTTTTATTACTGTATTAAGTTCAAGTAAGTATCTTTTGGCTATTAAAAAAGCAATTTCAGATAAATGTTAATTTACAGAAGAGATATAGTTATTTACATAAAGTGTTTTTACAAAAATACAATATTTATAAAAAGAAAGATTTTGTTTTTAACCAATCGTTAATTTATTATTTTCGTAGATGTTATTGAGTATGTCAAGTTACTATTTATCTCATGTTTCCATACAAAACAACCATGTATATATTATTTATTCTCCTACATCTCCTTTCCACTTTTTATAACTGAAACTAGGATAGCATAATGTGACTTGAGTATTTGTAATATGTTTTAATTAGAAGTTTTTTTTTATAAGATTATATTAAATCAGATTAATATGACTTGGTTTTTTGAATACATTGAAACAAATAAAAATTTAAAAACGAGTTTATTCTCAAAGTTTTTGATTTCTCAGTTACCAAATTGTAAACTGGTTAAATATAAAAACTAAGTTGTATTTTAAATTCTTATTAATTAATTTTATATTTTATCTCGTCGCATTACCTTGGGATAAGTTAACGAGTTTGTGATTTTGTGAATATACAAAATGTAACTTAATGTGTATAGATGTTGTGTCACGGTCATTTAAATACCGGATAAGGTGGAGTAAATAGTATATATCTATTGCCATTGTTCTGATATTTGCCAGTATCGAAAATCTATATATACATTTTATTTAAAATTTATTTTTGCAACATATAAGAAGTATTTTCGAGAAGTTTTTTTTGTACAAAATATTTTGTAAGATATCTTTGTACACGTGAGATACATACAAAAGATATGAATATATATTAAAAATAAAATAAAAATATATTAACAATAAATTTTTAATCATCAAGTAAAGTTTTTCTAGTCACTTAGTAAATATAGTCTCTCTACGGACACGTGTATACAGAAAATAATAATAAAATATATAAAAGAATAATTGAAGTGTTGAGCCAAGAGTTTTAAAATCTCTTGATATTGCGCAAGTCAGCAAGCATAATCACTGTGAATACTGCGTGAATAGAGGCAATAGCCTAGCTTGCCTGACTACCTGGTATATAATAGAGGGAAAAAAACGACATATGGTCTGTCAGAATCGGGCAATCGGAGTAGTCGTTCGCTTGCCGCGCCGTCGTTTACATGACAACGTAAACACAAAGTAACATAACATACAGGGCAGGAAAGTACATGCTGCATCGCTACATAAATGGCACAAGTGAACGGAAACGCTTCAATTCTCTCAAAATTCAATATCGATGCGAGTAAGTCTTTGGACTACAACGAGTTTCGATTGTTATGTTGCAAGCTATTCGATACAAATGTGGTCGAACACCACGAAGAGAGAATACAAGCAATTTTTAAGCTGTTCGATACGGACGCAGACGACGTGTTAAACGAGCAGGAAATACAAAGGTAATGCGCGCGCAATTAGTAAATTAGATATTGACTTCGAGATGATTAGAGTAAAAAAAAACAAAAAAACAAAAAAAATAATAATATATAAAGAGTAAATAATAATATATAAAGAGTAAAATATAATTTTAAACGCTGAAGTATTTACTTACATAATATTTCTCGTAATTTCTTGTAAAAATTACTTTGTTTTTTAATTTCTAAATTGCTATTTTTTGCAAAGGGATTTATGATATTTATAATATATGCAGCAATTTCAATCCGTGAATACAATAATATTCTTACGGTATTAACATTTATATTTTTATGAACATGCCTTTATTCTGAATATGTAAGCACAAATGTAAATATAAAATTTAATAATATGTTACTTTATTTTTATGCGAACATAATTCCTGTAGATGCTTGTTGTAGATGCTGTAATTGGATACGCACAACTATAAATCCTGTAAATATTTTAATAATTGTCGATGTGCAAAATGATTTTATCGATGGCACGCTATCTCTTCGAAAATATAACAAAGAACAGAACATAACAGAAATGATAGACTCGATAAATGTGCTTCTACAAAAAGGAAGTTGGAACAAAGTAATATACACACAGGATTGGCATCCTGAGAATCACATCAGCTTCTTCGAAAATTTATCGTTACGCGAGTTGGCTCTAGAATCTCAGGTATTTCGATAAAATGGCCATACATTCGAAAAGTGGATAGTTACATATATATAAGAATTTGCTGAGGAATTATTAATAGAAAATATAAATGGTTTAATTTTATTGTTTTAAAAAAGTTTATATTAATATACTTTTTTCTTATATTGTTTTTGTTGAAAGAGAAAAAGTTTATATTATTTTATAAAATAATCTGTTGCTTTTCAATCATTTTGTGGAATAGGTCACTAAAGACAACGCGAAACCTTTTGACACTGTTGTCTTTTCGCAACCTCATGTAAAGCAAATACTTTGGCCAAAGCATTGCGTTAAAAATACATGGGGTGCTGATTTACACAAAGATCTCCTGATTTTACCTTCTTCCGAGCGGGTAATTAGATTAAATTTTATATACAGAAAAAAAGCTATTTCTGTTATTATAGAAATTAGCATGATTTATATGTCGCAAAATATGATTAAATCTTTTTTTTATAATTTTCTAAACAGTTTATAGTTTTATAAATTATATGATTTTGTCGTTGAAACTTTAAAACGTCAATTTATTATAAATTTACGCTTTAGCTGTACAAAGGTTGTCATCCAGACAAAGAGGTGTATTCAGGATTTAACGAAATGGATGCGGATGGTTCTTCGATGCTTGTAAAACTTTTACCAGCTGTCAATATTGCTCATTTGTATGTTTGCGGTGTTGCCTATGACGTATGTGTAAAAGAGACCTGCTTAGATGGTCTGCGATTGGGCTATCGACTAGCCGTTATTGACGACTGCTGCCGAGGTGTAAATCCCGATGATATAACAATTGCTAAAAAGTTAATTAGTGAAAATGGCGGTTTGATAACGACCAGCAAACATGTTTTTTGCTCAGTGAATGATGGCAAGCACAACTTAGTGATGGCGCATCACGCTGCAAAGATGCAGTACGCTTGCTTATAAAGTTCAAAAGTATCTTATCGTAATGGAGTTTATTCAAATTTATTTAAATAAATCAATATTTACATAAAATTAGAATAAATATATATGTATAGTTAATGTTAAAAGTTCAAAGTCCATGTTGTATTGAAACAGAAATGAGCGCAATTGTGTACTTAGTTATTTTTATAAATTACAATATATATAAGTGATTAAAATATATTTACAAAATAATTCTCTTCACATTTGTTTTATTTTTCTACTTAACTAATTGTCCTTATTGATTAATAATCGTGCAGTCCTTTCAATCTTGTTCGCCGATTCATCATCGACTGTTAGTTCACAGATATATCTTTGCCTTAAGCTACAATCCTCGCCTCTGTATGAATAAATTTTCGACGAAGCGTTGAACGTTAACTTCAAACACCTACAAAATCAGTCATAATACGTAAATAAGTCAACGCGATAATACATAATTCACTGTATAATTCTCTATTTCTCTCATTGTAGTACAAGTCATTCAACATCAATATATAGTTGGATAACCGGTTTGTTATCCAACCTGTTTCTTAAAGCGCAAAGATAAAAAAAAGTCTAAAAACGTGCTAACGCTTAATCGTAAATATAAAAAGTTCTAAGAAACTTATTTTATTAACTAGCTTCAATATTTTTCAAAAAATGTTCTAATTCTTACAGATTCATTTTTGATCTAAAACCTTAAATTTTATTCAGTTTGTAATAATTACTTATCGTATTATACATAAATATTTTTAATATAAGTTAAACTTATATATTTAAAAATATATGCTTATATAAATAAAACAATGATACCAACCTGCCATCACCAATGACGGACTGTTTTGTATCTTGATGAACCGGTCTAGCACTGTTCGCCCAAATCCACAGAAGTCCTGGATTTAAGCCTCCTGTCCAGAAATTCTTGCCCTTTAACTTTGAATCTGACATCAGCCCGGCAATAACGTCCTGACTCTCTTCGATCGTATCAAACTCGACTAAATGTCCACCCATTCCGCGACAAAGACTAGCCGATGATTTCCAGTTGAAATCGCGGTTGCTAAAGTGATAGCAATTTTGGCCCATTCTCGTGTAATTGTCAGGACAAGGTTCTGGAAGAGCGTTAACAGTAAAAGCATTTAGAAAAACAACCGAATTCTGAATTCCGAAGCCAGTTTACCTTTCATTTTGTTGTTTCCAGCAATAACGTAGTACAACAATTCTTCTGCTCTTCTGACACGTTTTTCGAGATGATCTACTCTGTACACCAACTTCTCAATGGCACCTGTAAAAGTTTTATTAAAAACAGTTTTAAATTTCTGTTTATATATAACTGTAATGACTTATGATATTTATTAACGATTATAATTTAATACAAGTTATTAAAATTATTAAAAATCAAATTTACAAATTTGTCTTTAGATCATACCAAGTAGATAAAGGTCAGTTTCGGAAACGTCCCTTTTATTTGTTGTGGAAACCTTAGACACTGACACAGTTTTATCACCAATTGTTATGGCACGTGCGGCACGAGAATTGTTGGACTGAAGAGTGACCCAATTTTCAAGAACTTCTGCCCATAAACCATGATTCACCGTAACACCGGGTGAATCTAGCTGATTGTGGGATAATGATGATGGCACAGCTAACAAAATGATAAATATACCAGAAGATCTAGTATAACACTTTTATTTAAATGATCAATAGGTGAAACATGTGATAAATCTTTTGTGACTTAAAACTGTAATTTTATTTATATTCACGCACACAAGTAAATGTTTTGTGTAAATTATTGTTAAAATATTGTACAATCAAATATTCTAAAATTTACAATATTATAATACGTACCAAATATTGTACTGATGATCGTTAACATGACAAGCGAAGAAAGTAAATGTGTTACAGCCGTGTTACTCGTCATTGCGTGGTTCTGAGATTGGAGTAAAGATAAAGTAATGAGATCTTCGAAGAGACTGGATCTGAAAGACTGGTGTTTAACCTTCCACGAATTGTAAACCAAACGAAATAAAGATATATGTAAGTTTTCCCTTTGAATAGGTGTTCCCAGTATCTCAACTTTCTCCAGGAAAGTTAACGAGACGGTATGTTGAAATAGCACCCGGATACAAACATGTAAAGAGTCTTGATATGCATATGTATATGCAATTGTACATAAAAATATATGTTTATTAACTTCTTTCAGTTAAATAAATTTACTTATTTTCTCTTACTCTAAAATTTTATACATATATATATATCATGAATCTTTTTTTACAAATATAACATTTGTTACATAATTTATAATCGTTTACAATATGTAATTACTTATAATTATTACATATTTTCTGATAAAGACAAAAATACTTATAAAGTTTTAAAATTTATTACATGCGGTTGTTTCTCATGCCACAAAAAATACCATATAAGTCAATCTAAATAATCAGCATAATGAGATACTGGATAACAAAAATAATAAGACACCGGCTGACATTTTTATGATAAATACGTTTTTATGATTATTTTGCGCGTTGTGTTATTTGATGAAAATTATATAAATGTTTATCTGTGAAATTGTAACAACGGCATACATCTATAATTATTCGATTTACTCTCGACACAAATAAAATATATCGTGTAGCAATACTCGTTGAAATAATTGGATATATACACATCACGAAGTAAATATTATATAGATAAAATCATTAAAAAATTAACAAAATATATGTGTTCTTTCTCTATCTTTAACTTATATTTAAAATCTGCAACATTTTGAAAAATATAAAATGTAAAACAAATTTGTTTACTTGCATCTAAGTTTGTACAAAACAAAATCAATCTTAAACGTTAGAAACTATAAAGACCTGCACTCACGTGTGGCCTGCGCATGGAAATTGTCGACGTCTATCACGAGTATATAGGGTATTCCACACCCAGTGGAATGTCACGGATTACTGAGAAGAAAAGATTTTGAGGACGATGCCGGGAAGTCGTAGCCCGGACCTCTCTAGGTCACTTTCTCCCCACTTTAGAAGTCCGTCACTTTCTTCGATGAGCCCTACCTCCGATGGAATTTGATCACTCGCTTATCGATAGAAGTTTTGTTCGTCGAGTTGTGAAAGTTTTACGTAATAAAACATTACGAGACAATGGAATATTAAAATAAACTAATTGATTCTCTCACGTATTAATTAACATTTAAATATGCATATATAAAAAGATTTTTCCGAATAATTATTGAACTAAATAAAAGTAAAAATCACTGAAAAACCCGAGATAAATAGTAAAAATAATATATTTCCGAAAATTGATTTGTCACACTTTGCCTTTCTCGGAGTGATTTTCATCATCTGACATTATTTCATGTTGCTCTCGAAAGTTGCGGTTTTGCTAATTTCCAAGCCTCACGTAAATGAGAGGTATTCATTTAGTCGTTGTGCAAATACTTGTCAAGATCGGCCTACTGACACAGTTCTCTCGATGTGTATATTCGACCATCGGCTTTAACAAAGTGCGAACGCGATAACTTCATCGATTGCTTAATGATAGGGACGATTCTCTCGCTATTATATACGTTTTCTCGTAATAATATAGTTCAAGCGAATTGCAGTTTATAATTTTGAGCTTTAAGTGTTAATTTTCGGGAAATTTATACTGCATTAACTTAACTATCTGTTCAGAAAAAAAACTTCAAGAGATAAAATTTACTTTCAACAATTTATCGATAATTACACTTCTCTAACAATGGAAGATCGATGTCACGTCGGACAGATAATGAACATAATCCATACGACGAGATGACTCGTACATACGTAACGCTATGCTGCACAGGATATACGCAGGATAACACAAATGCTTCGTGGACCGAATACGCGTCTAAGGTCACATCGCAACTGTCGGTGTACCATAGTTCACAGTTCATTCAGAAAGAATTGCGACATTAACGACTTTATTTAGCAAAACAAGTCAAACAGCGCTTACGACAATCTTCCGCTGTTCGAGAGATTGAAACATTTCGTCACATGTACAGAATAATCGATTGTTAGAAATACACGGTGAGGTTGAGCCTCTCGTTACCAGATTGTTGATTGTCTCCCGTCCGCGTTTCCGCTGCGACCTCGACGCTGTCCACGGTCTAAATAATAGTGAATAGTCTTTGTTGTATTTTTTTTGCTATTGCATCAACTCGTAAATTTTAGTTATAATAAAAATTTGTCTTAACAAATCATACTAAAATTTAATATTGTTATTTGTTATAAGAAAATTTTATCTTAAAGAAACATAAAAATTTACACATAATGTTTTTATTCGATATTTAATACAGTTTATCTATTCAAAAAATTTATTTCAGATAATTACCCTATCGTCATCGTCCCAGGACAACTTTTTGATCCTTGGCAGAGCTGAGCTAGCAGGCCACGCTGGCGCAAGGGAGTCCGGTGGCTCTCCTGAATAATTAGAGGAATCGTGAGAACCAGCGTCTAAATTGGTTCTAGCACTCAGATCGTTCATATTCTGTACCAATCCGCCAATATTCGGAATGTTTGATGTGGCTGACAAAGCCGGCGGATTTGGAGCAGGCGCCACTTTATGTCGAGCGTACAACGGCAATTGTCTCGCCGATGCTATACCTGTAGTGAAAAATGAAAATTTACTGCTTGAGGGAAAAAACAATCAAATAAAGGGACTCAGTTCGTTTTAAAACAAAATTCTGAGTAAAATAAAATTTTTGCTAATAACTTTAATAGATAAAAAAGATGATATCGATTATAATTGCTGAATTTTGTAATTACGCGTACTTTTGATTGTAGCACCATATGAGTTTTCGTTAGTGTCTCCGAAAACAGGATTGTCAATGTTGCGGCTTTCGGAATTGTCGTTCTCATTGTCGTTGCTGGCGTGACGTCGATTTCTCGGATTTTCCAGAGTGTCTTGAAGAACGTTAGCACCTAATACTTGCGGCGTCGGGCTTAGAGCCGAAGGAACCGGTGATTTCTCGCAATATCCCGTTCCCACAGAGCTGACAGAACCACCACTTTTAGGCCTTTTGCTTAAAAAACACAGAGAAAGATATGAAATATCTTATAAAAGAGTATTTTGATTTGATAAGAATTTTCAAAAATTGTTTAGATCTTGTCGATTCGTTCAAGCTGTTTACTCACTGCTTGTAAATGTAAAGTATGAGGACAAGTATAACAACACCGAGAAGTCCCAAAACCGCACCGAAGATAGCAACCAATAATATACTGCTTCCGAGCCAAGCAGGTGCAGCTCTCGCAGCTATCAAGGCGTTATTTGGTAGATAGACGGTCACCGGGACCATACGAGATCTAAATAGAAATTGCAAACAAATGATTGACACTTAATATAATTAGTGATATATTACGAAGAAATAGAGATTACTTAGGCGGCTTTCCGTTGTCAGAAGCTATCACCATAAATCGAGCGGCAGATCCGTTAAATGAACCCAGCGATTTTAGCACCAATTCTCCGTTGTCTTTGATTTCGAAGAATCTGAGAAAAGTGATACGTATGTAAATAATTATTCTATGATAGAGAGATATATAATACTTATTCTGAAATTTAAACAAAACACTGTACAATTTGTAACTGTAAATATTTTAACTTTATGTAACATATATTTTTTTTAATACCTCGCGTCTCGTCCTCGAAGTGATAAACTAACGTTGTTATTTCTGTCGCCATCATGCACTACTACTTTTCCTAAAAAGAATTGCACGTTCTTTGAATTACAAGAAGAAATCTAAATCACAAAGTGTAATTTGAAAAGAAGAAAAGTTTTACCGATGACAGAGCCTTCTCTCGCAGAGTGAACGGGAAATTCGTACGAGGAATGAGTAAATCGAGGTTCCCAGTCGTTCACATCTTCGACCAAAATGTTCACATGTGCCGTGTCATTCTGAAAACAATTAACATTTTATATCACGCACTGCTGCAATTTCTATTATACAAAGATGAGATAAAAACTATATATATCTTTATCACACATGAAAAACACGTACATTATACCCGTCCGTAACGTAAACGCGAAAATTGTGCTGGATCCACCTTTCATAATCTAGATTGTCTTTGAGGATCAACTGGCCGTTATTGGTGATCGAAAATCTCTTGTCCGCCTCTGCGCTCAGCCAGAACTTTAAATTCTAGAACCGAAGACTACACACTACTATGTCGCAATTTAATTATATTCTTATCGTCAAAGCGAAGTTGCGTATTACTTACAGGATCAGGTTTATTCACTCTCGTTGTTAACAAAACGCTCTCGGGCTTTGTGTTCTCCGGCACTCTCGTGTAATGTTCCTTCAGCACAAATTTTACGGGCACTCGACCACCTGATATCCGTAAAACATAATTGTTTTAAACTCTTTTATCTGACATCAGACTTATTTGTTACCTATGTAATAATATTTACCTGCTGTCGGGTCAACTCCGTAGCTATTTTCTCGTGACACGACAACCGTGGCGGAAGCGTATCTGTCTGGATTGTCCACTTGAACAGCCTGTTTATAGTCCGCAATATCGTGTCATATTATATTTTTTTTATACGTGTTAAGAGTTAATTTAATTATATCTCACTTTTTGTGTGTATTGTTTTTACCTTGATAACCGTAGTCATAGGAATCAGTAATTCATGATCCTGCAGCGATCGCACCATTACTATTTCAGCGGTGTCAACGTTTAAATCCAAGAAGGGTAAGATTTCGGGTTTAATTAAAAAATATCTAACTGGCGCATTTATGCCGCGATCTTGATCCACGGCCTTTATCGCATCAGGTACAACTCGTAACTTTCTCCTCTATAGATTAATAATTAATTTTTTATCGAAGATAAAATTAAAGCTACGTAAAAAGAACAAATACTATAACAATATAACATCGACACCGAAAAATAAACCACAATCTTACCTCTTTTATGTGATGAGGTACGATGACTTTATATTCATCGTTCAAAAACATTGGATTCTGATCGTCAGCGTCGATAACGTTGACGTACAACGTCGTCGTCGACGATCGTGGTGGATTACCTTGGTCCTATAAAAAAAAACCAATTATATTAAATTGTTATTTAGAAATGAGCACGTTTATACTTAATTTTTCAATCTTGGAATATATACAGATAGAAAAAACGCTTACTTGAGCACGAATATCAATGGAGAAATTGCTAAGGGTTTCATAATCTAGCGGTTTTCTTAGCACAAGAGTACCTTCTATAGCACTCACAAAATAGAAATAATCCTGTTTATAAAATTGAAAAAAAAAAACAAAGTTAGTTCTTTTTGATATAACATATAAATAAATTTTATCGTATAAAGACATAAATTTTACCGAATGAGGTCCTGGCAGAACTGCATACTGCACAGTGGAGTACGGTCCTGGTTGATCTGCATCGACAGCTCGGACTCCTTGGAGGACTCTCGTACCGTTAACAGTGACCTGAGATATTCAAGCATCACAAGTTAAAGTGTCACGAAAAAATGTTTTATACGTCATATTAAAATATTGAAATAATGGATCTTACCTCGGAAATATTCAACACATAAGGTGCATTAATGAATTGAGGCGAGTTATCATTCGCGTCAATTACCCGTATGTTCACCGGTATGATGAATCCCTTTATGAAAAATAAAAATCGTAACGCTATATACTGAATGTTAGACAAAATTAATTAATCATTCAAACAAAGAAATATTTTTCAATAAAAGATTTGGATGTAAAACGTACAGTAGAAATATTCTTTTATAAGGAAAATCTTTGAAAAGCTTAAAAAAAAAAACCACTATAATGGAATTCCATTTCTCACCGGGTCCAAAGTGTGCTGTTTGTCGCAAATGACGTTGACGTAGACGCTAGCTGGCCCATCGATGCCTTCCTTGTCGAGCGGTCTGACCAGAGTTAAATTTTTCGAATATGGCAAGAATGCGACGGGGCTATCGAGTTCCTGCAGGCTTAGCACGATGTCACCTTGCGAACTAGGATCACCTACGACTCCGAGGACCCCGACGATGTCGCCGACAGGCAGATCCTCGCTGACAAATAAATGCACCGCGGTGGCTCCATTTTCCAAGAAGCATCGTGAGTCTCGAATTACTGAAAAGTGCAAGTTGTCATTAATAAATTTATGTGTTTTATTTTTTATATAGAAAATATAAATAAAAAATAAAAGTTTTGTTTTTCTTATAATTATGTCATTAAAAAAATGATTATTTGTCATGAGTGCATCGCAGAAAAGTTCCGTTAGGGATTAATCAAATTTCCGATCGAAATTGGACAACCGGTTTTCAACGGTTGCTGCGCAAACCGTTTGGGGTTGTGACGATGATGAAAGAACCGTGGGAAAATAATCTTGAAAGAAACTGCCGGAAATTGTCTTTATATGAGATCGATGCGTGTTCTCAAACATGAAAAGCTTTGTCTTATTAATTGTGTTATTATGTCTGAATAGTCTATTTTAAAGTATAATCACTTTTAAAATCACATGAATATTTTTATTTTATCCAAAACTCTAATCGTACTACACACGATGTTCAATTTACAATAAGTATACGATTCTTAATGTTTGTCAATGCTTCTACAAGCAGAGATAACAATTACACTTTGCACACGCGAACTTAGATAATGCGTGCACGGTTAACACCTGCTCGCTCGTATTACTCACTGTCCAGTTATTAATTACAGCTGTTCTAATAGCCGCAAACGATCCTGCACAAATATACGCATTCCAGACGCGCCACGTCTTAATGCAGTCAGATTTACCGTAAACTTAACGTAATCAAAAGCGTGTCAAGAATGTACAAAGAACACTGTTTTATATAATTATCTGAGCAATAGTTTTGTTACTTCTAACTGGTTTCGGTTTTCCAAATCACTATACATTGTTTCGTTACATCATTGAACATAAAGTTCTCTGTTTTATATTATATTGCAAAATAATAGAACACAAAAACAATTAAAATTTGTCAGCAGTTTTTGAATGTATCCAATAATACGGTTTTGGATATCATCACACGATATAACGAAACGGTGTAACACTCAAGGGAAAATAATTTTATTCTAATGTTCTGCATTTCAAATAATGTGACCTGTACATGCCACGTCATTCGGTAATGTCATTCGTTCTTCTTGATCCATTTGGACGCTAGAAGGACGCGCATCGGATACGTACACACGTACGGACTATTTAACGCGTACGTGCGAGAGGGTAGGTATATGCTCGCTTCCTTGGAGCGGAGTTCCGGTCGCGGCGAACTCATGGCGAATCGTCGACGGCGGCGCAGCGTTACGTCGTTGCCTTTCGCAAACTTCTTTTCCAGGATGAACGCAAACTTTGTTCGAATAAGGCGCGTCGTCATGTGTTCAATCGTAAAAATATCCGCAAATATTCGGAGGTACGCGCGGATCACGCAGATGCGACTTCGAGCAAGAGACCGGACGACGCAAAAAGACGATGCGTCTGTTAATAGCTCAGATAAAAATAAAGCCAAGAGGAAGTTTAAGTAGAAGTACGAGATAAACGTATGTAATACGCGACATTGGTTAAAATTCTATTTAAATGTTATAAAACATTAATCTATATGCATTTGCACCATCACTTCTTTCTAAAACCATCAAATAAGCAAAAAAAGAAAGAAATAAATTATATATCAACATATCTCTTTCAATTTTTATTTGTTTTTAAATTCTATTATATCTTTTCTTTCTATTATCTTAGTATATCATTTCGCAAATTGTATTTTATAATGTTGTAAAACAAAATATTACTAGGAAGATTTTAAAGGCAGAAATTATATTACGCTGCGAAATAAACTTACACTGTCCGACATGCAATTGCAGCATGCAACAGAGGAGCAACAAGATCCTCAATATGTTTCGTCCCATGGCAATTCAAGATCATCGTCTACTAATTCCGTCGACTGATACATCTGCAAAAAGAGATAAGGATCAGTGACGATTTCTCAGAAAATCGCGAGAGATGAGAAAATAGAAATGGCAAGGGAGGCAAATCTCGTCACGTTGCACAAGATTAAAAATCGAGTTTAATCTTTTTTGCGAGAATATGAAATTTCTCAGAATATACTTTAATTATTGTGTTCTCGGAAATATAAAATATTTTTTCTTGAAATATAATATCTTATCCGAGTTGTAAACATTATTAGAAGTTTTATTGAGTTTTGTCAAAGAATGTTTTATTTTACAAGATTTTACGGGACACATGTAAACATGAACATAATTATTATAAATGTTTTAAATGATAAAATTGACAACTTTTTAATTTCATTTTTTTATTGATATTCACAAATTTATTTAATATTCAATATTTTATAAGACTAATATTGAGCAAGATAAAATCTATTGTAACGAAATAATCTGAAAGTCTTAAAAATGAATTTTAATTCAACGTTATATAAATTTTTGATTGACATATATTACTTAAACGTAAAGCTTTGCTAGTTACGTGTATCATCGAGTTTGTCATGAAATTGACAGACGGGTGCAAGAACATAAACGATAGACAAACAACCGTCTTGCTCGACGTGTCTGCAACGCGAGCATAACGCGTGGTTAGAAAGCATGCAAAGAAACTTCTTTATTACGTGAAACTATGACTATGTAGAACTGCGCGTCATCAGGAGTAGAATGACTTGTGCGATTTATCGCCGGAAATAACTCTTGACACTTTGCATGCTTGTTTTTTGAGTACAACGTGTGCGTGCTTTTTCCTCATAACATCATGTAAAATACAATTGATGATAATAATTTCAAAAGACATACTGAATTATCCTTTTGTCCGATTTATTGAATGACAAGACCCGGTAGTAGACTTCTTCACGCTAGTGCGAGAAAGTGCGAGAAAATGCCAACGTTCACATTCGCATTTTGCCATTCACGATAATGAGCGGACAGATAAAATAAGGAAAAATTATATATAATATTTTATCTAAACACAAATATTATATTGTTTTGTACACTATAATATAACAAAATTTTATAACATAGTCTTGTCTCTGTTGTAATTTTCTGAGTTATATTTTTCGTAAAACAAATTTAATCTAAACTGATTTGAAGGAGCAGTTGAAAATGTGCAATATTGATGAACAAAGAAATTATATTTATATAGAAAAATATAATATATCAGCCGGATATACTTGGGCTATGTGGGGCGCAGTAACTACTTAAATTCACGGACCGTAAATTGAAACGCAACGCGATGGGCAGCCGGCGTAAAGGCCTCCGGCCTCAGCAGATAACTGTATAAAAATATCATTGGTATCTATATTTGGATATTGATTTAGATATCGATCGGTAATCAAACTCTGTGCAAGTGTTTCAATTGAATGAGATTCGTGATCAATTGCTTTCTGTAATTTCATTGTGTGAAAAAAATTAATTTATAATCGTGATTACTTACCACAAAATACGCTCAGAGAAAGCGCGTTGTTCATATATCAATTTGGTTGTTCGTCGAGGCGAAAGATTTTGTTTGCAACACTAGTTTCTTTCATTACTAACATCAAATTCGTGAATTCGTTGCTTTTCTCTCGTTCCACCGCACTCGCGATTAGTCACCCTCGCCCCTGTTGGTAGCGAAAAACTACAAAGAGCTCAGAACTTTGCACCCTCAACAGACTATATCGATCGACGCGGCCCGTCACTCTTATAACTCACTTTTCATATCACACTCCGTAACGAACATAAAATCTTCAAATGTTGTGTCGCACATATAACGTGCGAGATTAATCCTTGTGTTCACGTAAGTTTCTTGAATAGAAAAACTCAAAAAATTTTGTCACTTTTTGTGGGAAGTCCATAAAATTTTACTTACAATTTCCTGTTTATATGTACTCTTATATTTTTATATTTTTTGAAACAAAAACTGTTTTATAATATTTTAGATATTTTAAATTAGTTTCTTGCCAAAATTAACACTTTAATTTTACCTCAAATAAAATTTTATTTTGTTCATTTCGTCTTATCGTTTTGCTCTAGTTTTAATTTGTATTGTTGGCACTTCACACTTTGTGCACTATCGTGATCGACCTGGATCTATCTCGAATCAAACTCGGCTGTACGAACACCGCGCTGTAGGGCTGTGAAACTCTTTACTGCAAACCGGAGCCGTCGAGCAAAGCGGCAGAGCGGCACTCGGGAAGTTGGCTCCCCATTGTCAGAAAGGGGGGACCCGTGGCGGCCAACAGAAACGTCTACCCGAACCGCACCGCGAACAGGTGTTTTATATACGATGGGAGAAAAACGGCGATGCGTATGCATGTGTACTCAAACGTGCACACATAACTGACCCCTGTCTTTGGAGGCCCTTCAGGGACTTTCATCGACCGCAATGTAAAAGAGTGCGAGGATATCCGGTCTTCAAGTTTTTTTTCAAGAAGGGATCTCTATTCAGTAAGATAAAAACTAAAAGAATATCAAAATACGTTGAAGACATATAAAAGAACGAGAAGAAAGTTTGACATTTAATTTATAAAAAAAGAATGATTATAATATACCTAAATACCGAAAAATATCAAATTAATTGCAATCTCATTTAAAAAAGTTAACGTGACTTTATCAATAATAATTCAAGAATTTAAATCCCTTGGCGCGCAAATTATAACATTTTTTATTCCCATCTTCTCTTCTCTTCTTTGTCTTTTTCAATAACATAACAAGTAAGAAATTGCCATCACGGTAGACTATAATTGAGTAACGTATCTCGTAATCCAGCAACGACGCGCAATTGCGTAAGTACGCAATTTTTTTCGGCAACTTGCGTAGCTGAGTGTCTCGTTCTCTTCTATGTATAGTTCGAGCGATTTGATGTCGTGGGAAATGGTCGAGGGCAAGTAGAACGTGCTCGCGGCGCCGCGATTCGCTTATGGCATCGCGACGCATCTCTCGCGGATCATCGGTCTGTGAAATTGCGGCCGTTTCTCGTCGCTTGCCCATGGGAAAAATGACTTTTATTATGCACGGTACTTGCGGTTAATAAACATCTCAAGTTCTGTCCACTTTGAACCAGTTTCTGTCATTGAATGCGCGATTTACGCAAAACGTCGTATACTAACGGTTTTTCCAGTCGACAATCAAGAAGTGCAATTTGTTAATTGCAAATATTTTTTTAAATGACTCACGATCAGTATATCCAAACGTTTAACCGTTGCTGAAACACTGAAGACATAATTACAATTGTAACAGATCACCACAAAATACAGTCATGTCACGGTTGATTATTTAAAATTATTTTTTACTACTTTTACGTTTGTTCTTTTGTTCGTTTGCTCAATCTCTTCAGCTACGAGTGCATTTGCATGCACACGAGTCAAAGAAGACGTGTTTTCCACGCGATCGCGTGGCAGTAAAAGTTTGTTCGTCACACCGACTGAACGATATATACACGGCCTTTCTAGGTGTCTATCTAGATATGTTGAAATCTCCTTTCGAAAAGCTAATAAAAATATTTTGCTTTGTTTACACAATTCATAGAAGATATAGCGTTTTATTTCAACAGCCATATATTGACAATAATGAAAATATTTTACAAAATGAAAAAGCTTTACACGATATATTAGTCTTACATGTAAATACTTGTTAAATCACCTAAAAAAAAGCAATATCGTAAATATTTTTCAGACGTAAAATTAATTACGCAAAGCCCGACATATATAGCGACATAAATTTTGTTTTTCTACGTGAAACCTACATCGTTAACGACAATTAAAAGCCTTTGCTAGTATGTGTGCGGAGTAGCGCGCGATCGATCACGGCTGATCGATTAGTATCGATCGTGGAATCACGGATTATACGGTTCTTAAACACAGAAAGGAGGTTGTGTTCCTCACATCAACGGTGTTCCGTTCCATTGTATAAGAGCATCCTGCCACCTTTGGTGAGCATGAAACAATAAATAAAAATATCTTAGCTTGAATCCCGTGCTGTTCGATGCAACGCTCGAATGATCTTGAGAGGATGTCTCTCAAGATGCGTGATCATTTGTAATCGAGGAAACAATAGCGGCATCAAACAGATCTTTCGCAATAAATTGTTGAGAAGAAAAGCACAAGTTTTTTAAATTAAACCACGTTGAATTAAGTGAAGCGTGTGTACATATGTAATAATCTATTTCACAATATGTACTCACTTGGATCGAATGAGTTTCTCTAACGGTGTTGCGGCGATATCGGCGGTTTCCATTGTTGCAGCATCTGATCCTCCGGAAGCCTCGTTCGCTCTCGTGTCCACCGTCAACGTAGCGTGACTACCGCCGCAGGTGAAATATTGGACCTCGAACCTGTAATGTATGCGCGATATTTCTTTCTCCGATGTCCCTCCGATGTTGTTGTTTAATTTAATCAATGCAAATAAAACGCGACACGTGCGTGCCTACCGCCGTTCAGCATGATAATTTCTCAGCAATTCTCGATTCGTGTTGAAAAGTACGCCGTAATGACCGAGACAGAGAGTCACCCATATCGGTAGACTGGGCGTCTTCAAACGAGAACCCGGTTGTTTGCCTGCATTGCTGTCACTTTCGTGTATTAAGAATCCTACTTCGCTTCTCAAAAGAACTCCCCACTGTGGCACCGCCTTAGTTATTCAAGTCAATTTAAAATTTTTTAATAAAATTATCAGTCGCACTTTTAGAAACAAGCTTAATTGTATCAAACTAATTTATTAAAGAACTAAAATTGTTACGATTAAAAGAATCACTCACATATGTATTTTCATCGCCAACGTGAACCACCCCGTTATGAACATGTGGCGAGGCGCGTCCGGTTAAAATAAAAATAACGACGCTGATTGGTCCTTCTTCGGAACATCCGCCGAGAATCGATGTTTTTGAATCTTCCAGATCGTTCTGAATTCTAATTAAATTGAGATATATGCTGATCACAGTATATCTTGCGCTTAATTGTTTAATTAAAATAACGTATTTATTTTAATAGAATAATACAAAGTTCTTTTACTTTGAGAAACCTCTTGAAAGCACCATGCTGTACAAAAGTAAGATGGCACCAGGGCCGCCTTCGTCGTGAAACTGAAATTTTATATAAAAAAAAAATTCTTCTACCTCTTGGAATATTTTATTCTATGAAATTAACTAAACCGCTTGTTTTGAAAGAATAAATATGGTTAATGGAAATTTCCTCACCAGATATAAGTATCTCTTGATAAATATTTCAAGATCCTCTAAGGAGTTGAACTCAAATAGATGCAGCTGCAATATAAAACAGCTATTCTCAATCTGATAACTGAACGTAGAAAATAAATTATCAACCACGCGACAGTGATATCGATGGCGCGATCTCGAGGTACGATATCTCTAATACACTTGGCAAAACACCAACGTTATAATTTGACATACGCTATTTCGTCGCATTAATTGCGCGAGAAAGCTTAGGTTTCACTAGTCATTTACTTTTACGTAATAGAGATACACATTTGTTTCACTAGCTAAAAGAATTAATTTTGTCACATATTTTTCTTCTTTACTATCGCGATTAAAATCTAATATAACATTCTTTTGTTTATTATTGATAAACAAAGCGTATAAAATTATGAAAGTAAAATATATATGTTTGTTTTTCTGATTACTTTTAATACAAGTTTCGGAATATTCAGTAATTTATTGATAATAAAGAAAAATATACCGTTTCTGTTAATCCATCTTGGAAATAGTGCGCGCTATGCTGAAGATACGCCGTGTCCTGTGGCAGAGCTATCACGGCTTTTGGCACAGTGTTACTGACGACATTCGGACACGCAGACACGGAGAAGCCACCAGCGGAACGCCAAATAATTTCCGCAATTGCGGAAATCAACACCTCAATTTGTCGATCGTACGAAGGTTTCAACAGACTGGAATTAAAAACACATGTTTTTGCGATCTAGAGTTACATAATTGTCTTAGAAATCAAAGATGTAATGTAGCAATTATTAAGTTATACATAATTGTTTGAAAGTTGCACTTACGCTTCGGGACCCGCGCGTACATCTTGCCTGTCGCATTTGAACAAAAAGTGCTTCAACATGACGGCTTGTACAGCAGTAACGAGTCCTCTTGTTGTGTTTCTGGGCACTCTCAGTCCGAACGCCAAACTTTGACCGTATGGCCGCAAAGTTAGTCCAGTTCTTGCCCATTCGGTCTTCGGTGGAGTCGCGCAGGAACCGAAGACCAACGTTCTCAGAGCCTGTATAACCGCAGCAAATTCTTGATTCAAAGAGAACTAACTGTGCCAAATATATTTGGCTTGTTATATTTGCTATAAAAGTCTTTACCATGCATGTTTCTTCCTCAATGGGTTGTCCGCCGATTACCGATGTTTTCGGCAGAGTCCTCGTGTTACGTGGATAGAGTATCCTCTCTGAAAATACAGACGAAAAATGTTCTTATTAAAGAACGAAGCGCAAAAGTGTTGAAATTAAACTTCTGTTTACACCTGGGTAGAGCTCGTCGGGTTCGGCCATAAGTGCGGCGCATCTAGCCGCTCGCGTTGAGAGCAACATCTCTTTGGAATATTTTTTATTATCGTCAATTATATTATTATCATTTTACAACGGCATCTTAAGCATTCAAAAACAATGCTAGTCGTCACTCAATGGAACCGCACCAGCTAGGATATCGGGTATCAATTGGAATCGCGCTGGAATCCGCACGTTCCTTTATATAAGCTCTGATATTCGGAGCTTGTGCGTGCAGGCATCTCGCAAAATACGTCGCTGCACGACGTCGGGACCGATCGCGCACGAAAGGTGTCAATTCAAAGTGTCCGAAATGAAACACGCCGGCTTCTTGGCGATAGACATGCCCTACTATTGTCTGTTTGCCATGTCGCGTTTTCGAGATGGAATTCACACACGCAAGTTTACCCCTGCGACCATTGGCGTAAATTATGTGTCGTAAAAGAACTTCTGATTTCCATAAATAAGAAAGAGGAAAAAAAAAGAAAAGAAATAAAAAAAATGATGTAAGATTATTACAGTCACTAAAATAGAAAGTTCCAAAGAGATGAAGAGCAAACCTGTGACGAAAGATGAAGAGTCTTTGAGTCTCTCTTAGTGAGATGGAATAAAAACAATGGTTACGCTGTTGCATGTGTGATTAGATTTAGGAGCAGTCAAAGTTATCCGAATTCCTGTGTTTTTGTGTTACATACCGAGTTACATACTTTAAGAAGTAGTAAAATGTAACGCGATGGACGTGCATATACACAAGCGCGAAATATCTTCGGGTCTTTACACCTCTCGCGTGTATATCGAGTATAACAGTAGGGGATAAAGTTATGAGCGAAATAAATTGAGGGGGCAAACTTCGCATTTTCTCGAAACAATTTACTGTTAGATGAATTGATCGATTCTTTCAAAGATATTATGCAAAGAATATTTTTCTCTCTTTACATAAACTGACGTTGTGGAAGATGTAGCTCGCTTGAAATTCGAGTGGACAATGAGAACGGCAACAGGAGCTGACCCAAAATCGGTCATTTTCATACATGAAAGCGTTACATATACATACACACACATATATATATCATTCGGCGCGGCCTTTCGACTACTTAGCTCGCGAAGGCGATCGCGTGTTCGCGTGCAATCAAAATATCGGATTATGAATTCGCGCCGGAACGGCCATCTGCATTCGGCGATTGCACACCTCGATATATCGCGCTCCTAATTTACATCAGTGCCTCTCAAGGAGGCCATGTATCTATCGACCGTTTACGTTCCTGCAGTGTATGTACATGCTTGTCTATAATCTTATATCCGGTTATATCTCTTTACTCCAATTGCGCTTTGTTTCTTTAACGAGGGAAACGTGCTCACGCCAAAACGAGCGAGAACCGAAGTTATATGGCAGGGAAACACGTGTACTGTACTGCATTTTACTAAGAGTTCTTAGAAAAAGGAAAATAACGTTAATAAGTTTCGTTTCATTTCAGTAATCATTTTTTTAACACTTACTAAATTATTTTTTTTTTTAATTAATATATATATATACACTAGAATTGTTTTTGTAATATGTTATTATATAATTTATATTTATATTAAAACACGTTTATAGTTTTTATTAAAGTAATTTTACTGTTGACTATATAAATAAAGAGAAAGACTTCGTACCTCTGTCTCGAAGATAGGGAGGTAACTTCTCCTTTCGCATCTCTCTGCAATGTCTCGCATCACAGATGGGTGTCGTGTTAACCACAGTAGCCTCCTTTTCCTCTGACGCATCGGATGAGGATTCCTCCATTTTTCCACACAAATTTATTTTTTGTATTCACATTTAAAATTTTAAATTAAGACACACGTTCATAATTTATTGACTTTTAAATCACAAATTATGTTTGTTGAACGGTATTCCTCTTTCTTTACATCAGTAATCATCGTATGTAAAATTCATCAAACTGTATCTTTACAAATCGGAAGACAATTCTTCAGATTTGTGATTATTCACAATCTGTAGCATCGATTTGCTCGCCGCGGTTCTTCCATTCCTTCATTTCGTTTTCGAGGACGAAATAACATAGTGTAGAAAAAATGATATTATCTTATTTTTGTTTTAACTGTTTTATATCGCATTGTGTGAAACGTCAGCTGAGTCAAAATCACTTTAATGTTACGCGCTATTTATATTATATATATGTAAATAAAATCAAAATTGCGTATCTTGTTCATACGCTTTTAGCATAATCACGCAAACCTCTTCGAACGTTTCATCGATTTACGTTAATTGTCACAAATGTCTAACACAGTTCTGTTTGTTCTCTCATTGACTTGCGATAACTGACAGACTGCCGTCAGACCGTATACGGCTAGAAATAATAACTCTAACACCCCCGAACTGACTCAGCTTAGCACGCCGCACGTTCTATAGAAGGTAGTCGAAAAAGGATGCCAAACTCAACCAGCACTTACTTCATGAGTTATTAATGATAATTATTATGTACTTTCTTTACAATATGATTAAAAATAGATTTCGACTGAACCACAGATCAAATTCTTAACGAAAAACAATTAAATAATTTTTATCTTTGTTTTTTGCGCTTGTTTTTACTAATTTTCTTTAGTTCTTCAAAACTTTCTATAGTTAATAAAAGATACGAATTTTTGTTTTTAAATAGAAATTAATATGATTTAAGAGTTACATTTTCGAGATCTTTGAATGTTGGCTAAGCGAAATATAACAGGAATGTAAAGGCCTATCGCGATTGAAGGGAATTGTTCGTCTAATTGTTACACTTGTACTGACAGCCTCGACGTGCCCGAAACATGCTTTTATACCTGCGTAACAACCTGGTACACACCTACTCTATCTACCCGGGTTACTGTATTCGGCACAGATGTGCGAAATATACGGATCGTCTTATCTTATAGATCAATCGGAGCTGCGCACATCTTTGCACGCGCGTTTCGTGCTGTTCTCACCCGAGTTTTATAGACAATCGGAAATGAAGTTGCAAGCGGCTTTAATCAAATTCCTAAAAAAAGAATTGGGACATCTATATAAGTTTTCTCAAAATATAAGAAAGATATTTGTACAATTATATAAAATTATATATAATAAATTGCTTTCTTAATTAAACGATAGTATATTTATTTTCGTACACATATATATGTATCATGTGGAGACCGCAAGACAGAAGAAGATTCAATTAAACGAAATGGTCGATCGAGTCTCTCAATGTACGACGGATAACAAGGAAGCCGAAGAATCATTAAATTGATTTCTCCACCTCCCTTGCGAATCAAACTCATATTGCTCGTACCCTAATTGCCAATTTCCTGGCCATCCTTAGCGAGTCCGCGATCGAATGAATCGAAGTTCAAGTTCGCGCTCGAAAATAGATATGCCACCCCCGTGTGGCTGACGAAAATCCTGCCGTCAAAGGTGCGCGGATGTGTTTGTGTGCGTCACTCATACCGTTGCGAATATGAAATTGGACGGCTAAAACCGTGTGGCCGTAGTACCAGGAGCGGTGCAATGCATGCACACGTGCGAATACACCGAAACGAACGAGAGGTGAGCTTAATGATCGATCAGCTTTGTGCGGCTTACAGCCAAAAGCGAACCGTATATCTCGCGCGTTTCGGAAAATGGAAAAACTTTATTCGAAAGATAATGCGTAGTTTTTTTTTTTTTTATATTATCGTACGATGTCAAGCGCAGGAAATTGTGTAGAAACGCATGTGTGTGTTACATGTTATTAAAAAAATAATTTATTTCATATAAAAAAGTGTTCACAGCGCTATTAATCGTATGTATATCGAACAGAACTATTATAAATATCAAACATTAAATGTATTATCGAGGTTGGAGCATTCATTCAATATTGCCTGTAATATTTCGATAGGGATTGTAATTACATTACTTTTAAGAAAAACTATTGAATGTTCACAATATAACAGTAGTAACGCTTCATTCTAGATAATAAAGATTTGTTAATTAACGTGTATAGACAAAAACATGTGTGCGTGCATATTTTATTGTAACTTCAACTTTTTCACGGCGCCTTTACGTTGCTTCGAACGTTTGTTTGACTTATTTGCTTTCGGTTCATCCTGAAATTCATATTTTTGTGACAGTTTCTCTCTAATGAGCAAGCCTTTGATAAGTCTCTTCCAGTTGCCGTAAATTCTCTTTTCTCTTTTCTCGATAGCGCGTCTAGACGCTTCGGCTTGCTCTTCTTCCCAAGCTTCTCGTAAGGTATCCTCGTATTCCGCACATACAACGTAGCCTTCAACAGCCGGCACGGCGCCTATAGCTTTGAAATTGAAACCCACTACAGCAGGTGCACAATCTATGTTTAGTTTTCTGGCTATGCGATTTAATCCTGGAACTATAAAAATAAAAAGTGTTGAAACCTTGAGAAAAATAGACAGATATTCAACTGTTTATGACAATGTATCGCACTTACGATTTATGTGTACTGTGCCTTTTGGAAGCATACATTCCTTGAATAAATCAACACTACCATATTCGTTACGAGGAACGATGCCATTTTTAGCCTCGGGCGGAACATATTCTGTAGTTTGCCATTCTCCAAAAAGTTCTAACGCGGAATCCTTGATTTTCATACCTGAAAGCTAAAAAGACAAATTTTGTCAAAACATTGTTTCGCTCGAAAAAAAAAAAAAAAAATTATAACTGACACACATACTTTATCATATTTTGGAAGTGCCTTAACTATTTTGTAAGGCTCTTGTTTTGGTTTAACTACTCGAGCCTTCCTAATCCAAGTTTCTCGTGAGCGTAGCGTATGTACGCAATAACGCGAATAAATGGCTTCGCCAGTTTTCAAATGTCCGAGTGGCACACAATCTGGTGGATATAAAGCCTCATATTTGAGTAAATGCCTGATGAGCACGTACAAAGGATGTCCTTTACATTCACTAACAGTTTTAGGCAAAGGCTGTGCCAATTCTCTGTAAAATGTTTTGTTTTTATGTCAGTAGCATTATTTTTTTCAATTATGCAACATAAGATAAAAAGAAAGTTATGCTTAAATAATTAGTTAAGTTTCATATAAATAAAATAGTTAAAAAAAAACATACTTTTGCAAAAGCAATTCATCTTCTTGTTTGGACATGGCTGTCTCTCTTTCCAACCAATAACTTAAAGTTTCTGTCCACCATTTCTCATCAATACGTTGCTTACGTGTGACAGAAAGCCATTGTGGACAATAGCGTCTTGTTACATCCTTTATTGATCTCTCCGGATTATATGCTATCACATATAATACTGGCTTGCTTGCATTTTTCTGAAACATTATTGTGAAAAATTAAGATTTATATTCAATTTCAAAGCATTTATAGCTCTTAAATTTCTTACATATACTTCAGCCACACAATCTACACTTCCAGTTACTATATTTGTACATATCCAGCTTCCTTTGGACTCTACATATATCTCAGTCCATATATGTCTTTTCGGTTTGTTACTATCAGCTTTTTCATCATCTGTCGATTCTTCATCTTTTTTTTTGTCTTTTTCTTTTCTAGAGTTAACAACTGCTTTTTTAGTATTATTGCGTTTTCTTTTCAATTTCTTAGCTCGTTCTTCTATTTCCTCTTTGTCTTCTTCATCTTCATCATCACTATCATCATCATCATCATCTTCTTCTTCTGAACTAAAGTAACCACTACTTCTCTGTGAATGCGTCTTAGAATTTTTTCTTTTAGATTTAGTTTTTAAATTACCTTGTACATCACTTTGCTTAGTTGCTTGTAATGCAACATTATATGCTCTCCCAGATCGTAAATGTTTCGGAGAAATCTTGATATCTGCATTTTTTGAACTTGTAGAGGTTGATGCGACATCTTTTGATGTAGAAACATTATTTTGATCAAGTTCAGTGCACTTTAATTTGTCTTTGCTTTTCTTATTATATGAGTATGAGCGAAGAATCTGTGCCGCTTTTTTTTTTGCTTCTATGTTAGCCTCTTTCCGTGCACTTTCGCTATTCTGAAGTACAGTATTTGCAACTTTATTTGTGGCATCTTGCTTGTTTGAAGTTTTTTTATTGTCTTTGGAGTTTGTATTTTTATCCTTCTTAGATGATTTTACTTCTGTTTTTGTTTCTTCTGGTTCGTCTTTAACTTTATCAGGTTTCTTTACTGTACTTGTTTTGGGTAATAATTCATTAAATGATTTTACAAGTGGTGGATGAAGAGACACTATTAAACGACAATGAAGGCCAATACTTCTGAGAGCTGCTACATACAATATTACCAATTCTCTGTAATTGTAAATTTTTTTATCTGCTATTCTTTTCAACAGTGTTTCTTTATTTATAATAACGTTATTATCAGTAGCTTCTAATGTAAACAGCTGCTTAAACCATTTTGTAAATTTTGTTAGATATGTTACGTCAAAATTATTTTTTGGATAACTGTTTTTCGGAATGAGCGATGTTACTGTTGCCATGATTTCAGGTTCATTTGCTTGACGATTTAGATAGAATCCATATGCTAACCAACCAAGCCGAGCTGCTTTCTCCACCAGAATCTGATTAGCCTTCAATTTTTTCCTTAATATAGCAGCTAGATCTGTTTTCTTTTTACCTGGTTTCTTCTTAAAAATTGCTGTTCCTGGCAAAGTAATATTGATACCTTCCTTAGGTATCACATAATCGACAGGACGTTTGACATCCTCCTTTTTCTCCTCCTCATCTGTATCTTCGTCATGTTCGCAAAATGCACTGCTTTCTCCTTGTAGTAAAACTGCTTTTATCTCATCTGATATGTCTTTGTTTCTTTTATCAGTTTTGATTGCTTTAATCTCTTGCAAACTGTCGTCCTTAAGATTCTGGGACTTTTGATCGATGACATGAGTTTTCTGTGAAGCTTCCAAGTTCTTAACCACCTCAGAAAATAATTCGATGCCATTGTTGTCAGATACATTCGTAAAATTGTTCTCATCGCTGCTTTCATCTTCGCTCTTAGAATCTACAAGATTAGACTTGACCGCCGGCTTTATTGAAAAAAAACTTGCTGACAGCTCATCTTTCGGAGTTATACCAGCGAAATCGTTGCTGCTGTCAGAACTGTTATCATCAGAATCGTTCATTTTGCGTAGTATCCTGCAAAAAAACAAATTCTTTGTCCTTACCAAAGCTACTCTGAAGTGTTTTTTAATATCGTGCTTTACCTTGTTTTTGATTTTGTTCTCGGCGCAATTGATTTTTTTATTATTATGTAAGATGTAAATAAACAAAGCCCAATTGTTTTGTGAAACGTCACAATTTGCAATAGACAAAACAACCGATATATAAACACAACAATACAAAAACACTCTTCTCACATGTCAAAATTTCGCATTGTTATGCAAGACATAGACATATATTATATAGACTGATTGACTCAAAGCCCAATCGCATTAGGTCTTGTTCATAATCATGATCGCAGCTCCAAAGTTCTTGGCCAATCACATTTTGCGACTGAGAGCAACTATCGATTCGATATTTCGATAATCGCAATATCGTGCGCTTCGATTGCATTCGTTCTAGAGGGCAGACGTAGTAGACACGCGACGCAAAGCGGAACTTCTCGTTCAAATTATCAGGTATTTTTAGCGATTATTGTTGTTTCGTACGTAAATATTGATAATATGTATACTACGAAGTATCAGGCGTTCAAAGTAATCATAAGTAGTATCGTGCACTCACCAGAAGCGAGTTTTACGGTAAAATTGTTGCACGATCGTTCGCGCGTTTGCGAGACACAAAATGGTGGGTCGGCGCGCGACACGGAGAAATTGTTGTTCAAATTGTCTCGCGTTATTCCTTGCGTTTTTATCGTCTCGTTCGCGAATAATCAATAGTTGGTGTGTGTCGGGAAGTGACGGATGTACGCACTGACTCATAATTCGTATCGCGAACAATAATCAGTGAACATCACGGTACATCGTATCGTGGAACAAATTTTGCCGAACAAATTGATCTACGGAGCAGGACGGAGTTCAATCGAGTAAGCAAAGGTAAATCAAGTACAAAACAAATGATATACATAAAATACATTTAGTAATAATATGTAATTATTCAACATATAAAGTTGCCCATCTTTTTTAATAAAAGATATTTCTTGTTTTTAGGAGATGATTTTTTAGACTTGAAGAACGTTTTCAATATTGGAATAGTCTATTTGGATCTTATATTAGTTACAAGGTATGCAACGCGACAGTGTTCTTTAATAAAATTATATAACGGTTTAATAATCTTATTAAATCTATAATTGTTCGCTAATTTTGTTCTACTTCGTTATAATTTTCAGATCCGAACATTTATTTTTCATGGAGAAGAGTTTGCGGCACCGGAGGAACCGGTTCGGGCCATCTCAAAGCAGTATAAAGGTCAGTGTACTTTGCAATCATCAAACATTTCTGTTTTACAACTTAAACTTATTAAAGTATAATTTATTTAAAAATTTAATAAATTTTTTTTATAGTTAATTCTTTATTAATTTGTTTCTTGGTATTTGTTGTTTTAGATGCAGAGATGTTCACGCAAAGGAGAGGAGCTTACAGTATCGAAGGGACCGATTCAGGCAATAAAGTGCTGACACAAAGGTATGTTGTTTTCATGATCATTATTTATGCATAACTTATAACAGTCACATACATTTTCTTTTAAAAAATTTTAAAAAATTCTTACTTATCTATTAAAGCCATATATATATATTTAAAGAAATGTTAAAAACTTTATATTACATGTCCAACAATAAGAAGAAAATTTCATTTTTGTTATAGAGTAGTCTGTAGCAGAGATTGGTGTATAGCAGAATGGTGTGTTGCAGAGTGGTGTGTAGAAGATAGGCTATCGGTGAGTACGATTTTGGGTTATAGTGATGGGTTATTGGTCTGAAATCAGTGCGTCGCGTGTAGATCTTTGGTTTTGGAATTTTGGAGTTTTGGAACATCGAGCACGGAATTTAAATATATTTTATATTAATATATATATATATATATTTGTATATTACATTTTTAATTTACGGTAAAATATTATGACTATTTTTTAATAGCAAAATCATAATCAAAATTATGTTCAAATTTGTGTTAAAAGAAAGAAAGAAACAAACAAAAACACTACATTCTGCCTCTTCAATTTTCTTTATAAAACTTAGACATGTATTAGTGGAATATGATTTTAATATGTAATATATTATTTTTTATTTTTATAAATTATTTGTTCTCGATGGTTCAATTTTCATCAAAGCAAAAGTCGAGCTTTGTGTAACGATATTACGCAAACAAAGGATCATCGAAATAACACATCGAAATAAATCGAAATACTCGTTCCGTCATAAATATTTTTCATATTCGAGGTTTTTTCTTATTCTAAATATATAATCTTTATGATTATTATTTGAGTTTTGGCAAGTTTTTATACGTCACAGTATTTTAGAAAATTCAATTTCACATATTCGTGTAAATATCTTTACGCAAAATTGCAAAATTTATTTTCTGCTTTTCCTTATTCGAGTTTCAAGAATTCGATAGTTATCAAGTGTGTTACAAAGTGTGGACTTTGCAAAAAAGTGAAGAGAGACTGTAGAATAATTTGAATTTCGCGTCTTCCGCGTCGCGAGTGAAAAAATAAAAGTGCTACGAAGTGGACTACGTGAGACAACGCAAAAACCACTGGACTATTTCCGAGGGGGATTGCAGAAGAAGATACATCGGTGGACAACGAGGGGACCGCAAAAATATGAGTTACAAAATTCATTTTTCTTGTTCCTTTCAGTTTAAACAAGATTTTTTTAAGTTTACTATACATTATATTTTTATTGATAATTTTACAATTATTCAAAAGTAAATTCTGTATATTTATAAATGACAATCTATATTTAAGACAGCTGAAAGAAACAATGTACACATTGCATGCGTAGTGTCCGTCTATATTAATCGCACTGATTTCCAATAGCAAATAAAGATAATCATATATCGTAAAATGATTTCCTTTACTCGCTTTATATGAATTTGATAGCAATATATATATAAATTTTCATTTTTATACTGGATGTTTTTCTTAATGTTATTTTTGCTTATTTATTTCTATACGTATATTATGGGATATTTGCTGATTTCTATGTGCAAAAGTAACACATGTCATCACGGATTATCAGAGAAATTATATTTTATTATCTTTAAATGATACGTGGCTAAATTTTATTTTCATTAGTATGTATATGTAGTATACTAGTTTATTGATGATGGAAAATATAATGCATAAATATGAAATTAAAATTATAAGTAATAATAATTATACAAAGAGAAAAAGTAGAGATTTCTAATTCTTTGTAAATGTGTTATTTTCTCTTGCTAAGATTTTATCATCACAAACTTTTCCTAAATATGTGGTTACAACAGACATTATACAAAGCAATTTTCTGTAATATATTTGACGCATTTATTTTGGTTAAGTCTCTCATAACGAAGGCTGGAGTTTTATGATGGATAGCGAGTAACGTTAACAAGAAAGCCGGTTTGTTTGACGTTCATTTGTTCTTTCTTCTATTTACAACAATGCAATTTATATTTTCGCTGAACAAAAGCAAGAGATTTTATAGAACGCTGCTGTAAAAACACCTATCTCTCCTTGACGAAAAAGTACGACAGGCACCTTTACATAGTATGATAGAAAGAACGCGTGCTAAACAAGTAAAATTAAGTGCACGCGATGGGGCATGAATTTTACAGCAGCTTTTTGCTACAAAAGAAAGATGCACGCTCTCATATACGTCCGAAAGTGTGTACTTCACCTAGTATATTACTTTTCACATTGTAATTTTGATAATCTTCAAACTTTTCACAATATTTTTATTTTTGTAGTGTTATTTTAGTTTCAGTTGTTATTTTATTGTGTATGTGTAACTTTCCATGCACAGGCGTTTCGGAGTTTGCGGAGATTAAAAAACAATTTTTTGCCGCTTTTATTTTTGCCGTTTTTAGCATTCATACGATCGAATTGAAATGTGCAGTAGCACTGCTATTGGTAAAAATATGTATTTTGCAATTCTGCACAGTGGATACTAATATAATTCACCAGTTTTGACCAATTTGTTTACGTACGATACATTATTTTGATAGCAGAATATGAACGTTTATAAATAATGAGAAAACAGGTGTGAGATACGTATTCGGTCCCTTTTGCGGTTTTAGCGGCTTTCTCCGCGTGCGCATGCACGCATGCATCGCCAACAGCAATTTATCTGGAAGCGGCGAGTCTGTCAGTGGGATGCATCCCGTACACCTGCACACCCTGAATATGGTCCGACGTAATGGATAATTGCTACGACCGGTGGCCGATGCACAATACCTAAGTGCATTTGTGTGTAAAGCCACCACCGACATTTTCCTTGCTTGGTCAGGTTCCAAGTTCGACGTGCATCATATATGTCCCAATAAATAATATTTATAGAATTAGTGAGAAACGATTTACTTATACGAAAGGTTTTCGCTGTCGTTAAGAAAAATCTGTATAGACATATTTTTATTTGAAGTCTGACGTGTTTTATTACAATTTTTTTTATTATTGTTGATTAAGTTCTAGTTTTTTCACTTCTGTAATTTATAATTTGAAATATCGATTCTCTGATAATTTAAAAAAAATAATATGTACATATATTATTTATAGGTATTTATAATTTTATTTGTTTCTTTACGTAAAATACACACATGTATATATTAAGATAACCTATATATATGCGAGGGTAATTACGGCTTGCGACTATTTCGGGATTATAGTGTATTAGGGGAGTAGATCAAGATGTATCTCATTCAACTAGCATTTCCGGTAAAACAGAACATTCGTTAGGACTTTTAATTACTCTCAAGGCACTTTCGAGGTATATACAGATTCTAATTAAACTCTCTGTTAAACTCTGTGAAATCAGTTTTCACTCTTTTCTTAAACGCATACTTAATGAAAAAGTTACGGATGAAGTAATTACAAGATTTCTGTGACTTCCGGTTTAAAAATACCGATTTTTAGTTTCAATTTGCTTCGAATGACCACAAAAAAGAACAATTAAAACGTATTGCTACATCACAGAAAGTTCAATTTATAGTATTAATTATTAATGATACATAATTCACATTCGACAGTTTTTGTTTGTACTTTTAATCACGCTAAACGGCAGTTTTATTCGAGATACAACCCGATGCATGCGGCACACTCGCAAGTCTGCTGTAACACGAGGATTTAAAATAACGAGACGTCACGAGCCGCGGCGATGTAATTTTCCTGGTGTCGTTAGTCAAATATATTAGTCAATTCGATAACGACGAGCGCGGTGTTGTTTTAAATGGTAAATTCACGTGAGCGAAAATTAAACGTCATTCGTAAACTCAATCGAAAACAAATAATCAATAAGTGATATTTGCGCGCGCTTTAAAATAATTTAAATACATCGGAGAAAAAGAGAGAAAAAGAGACGACGACGACGACTTTATATACGCTTTATAATCGTTAAGAAAAAAAAAGTAAAATGATTTCTTTGACGCAGTCACATACACATTGTGACTCATTGCGACTCGTGCGCAATAATTACTCCGTAAAAGTATGAAGAAAATACTGTCGTTTCCTTGAAAAGAATATTGTTTTATTAAAAATTCGATATGTCATAAATTTACAGAGAATATTAAAAACTAATCGGTTTTAAAATTTACTAGCCGTATGTAATCGTTGCGCGAATTCAAGATTATCGGGGGGCGAGATCTTTGTTTTTAATTAACTTTTAAATTCAAGCTCTATCGTCATATTCTTTCGCTCACACACACACACACACACACACACACACACACAGACGTTCTTAAGTTTTAAAATTTTAACTTACATTTCTATTTTGTAGTCATATATTAATATATTAATATGTATCACTTGCATCATTATATTTTCGAATATAACATAGAAATTGGCATATCTCTGTGAGCGAAGAAAATTCTTAACATAGAAAAAATATTAAATTTCTATCATTTATATTAATACACAAAGGTAACTATATTATGATATTGATAATCACACAACGCAATTTAATGGAACGACATTACAAAATAGATATTATATATGTTGTAAAATAACAGATATATATATATATATATATATATATATATATATATATATCTATCTATATATATTGTATAAAATAACAGATGGATTAAAGCTTATAATATATTAAACAAAACATTTTAACATTAAAGGACTTACACATTACATGTTCTTGTTCGATAAATATTTACGATGTTAGATTGGAGATAACTCGACGAGATACTTACGAATTTTCGTTTGTTCTAAATTTTTTTTTTGTTATTTTTTTTACAAAGAACTTCTCTCGCGATTTTACTGATTTTTTGACAACATTATTAGCAGTCGCTTATTTCTTTCTCTTTGTTCTACATTTCCTTCGTTTTTTCTTTCTGCGTTTCTGTGTTATATCCTGTACATAGCAGAGAGTTTCACTTTCCAGAAGTAAAGATCCGAGAAATTAACTTGCGTCTTTGAAAAAGTGGAAGAGTGCTTGGCCTTTGCCGCTTCGGCATCTTGAAAAGGCTTTGACAAACCTGATCTTTTAATTGATCCTCGTAATTAGGCTTCCAACTCTAACATTATTTTATCGATACAAAAGATGCCTTTCTTCAAACAAATTCAATACATATTTTTTAACTATACATGTACATATAGCAAAAGATAATCTTCAAATTGTAATTTTACAATACATTATCGTACACTTTAGCTTTTATTGATTATCAATTAGAGAGAGTCGTCGATTGTTATCAATTTCCTTTGCGAGAAGGAACCAACGAACAATTTGCTATCCGCTATAATAGATACAGCACGCAACAAATCCGTAGAATGGTATCGATGTTGATTTTATTTATATAATAACTATCTTTGTTGTTTTTTTTTCTAAACGAGTTATTTTATCACAAAAGAGAAACATTACTCGCTTACCTGATATGAGATCACGCAGAGAGATAATGTTTCTGTTCCTTTATCAACATGAAGAGGATTCAGCTTGCTATTGTACTTACTGCGTAGCTTACTTCGAGTAAAAAGAACACATTACATGTCTCGTAAATTTGCTTTTTTTAACCAAATATTTTATCAGATAAATAATAAAGATTGTTTTCATACAAATGATCTTTTTTGCTGACGAAAACTATGTACAAATTATTTAAGAATAACGATACGTATAGCAACAATTCAATGTTTCTTCAAAGTCTCAATTTGAAAATGACTGCAATATAAAGTAGTAACGTTCGAGAAATTGAAAAGTTTGCAGAAATAATAAAATTCGCGCAACAATTTATCGTGTTTGCGAGCGAACGCAAATAAATAAAACTTTAACTCCAGTGGGAAGAGAGAACTTTGTGCATTCGCATGAGTTACACTTATCTACACAATGATTTTATTCAAGACGATTAAGTTAGCAACCGCAAATGGAAGTAACGATTAATCGTGGCAATTATTCGCGCGTTTATATCGCATAGAAGATTGATTTGAGCGAGCCCTAATTTGTCGCGGTAAAACGATTCGTGGATTTCTATTTTTTTGGAATATACGTCGGTTTTTGTTTGCGGTCTCCACGATCAGTTAAGAGTATCAAGCTTATCGAATTTGCCTTCCACGATAAACGCAAAATATGAGATTGTAGCAAGTATCGGCAATTTGATTATTGCGTCTGTGGCGCGCGTTTTAAAAAGTCGAGAACAAGAGCCAATTTTTTATCTCATGTGTTCGTCGGATGACATTTGATATTTTTTGGCAAATTTTAATATAGCCCGTTCTCGAAAGTTTTCGCTTTAAAAAATTCGATTACATGACCTGACCCAATTTGCTCGGCAAGAGTTCTCGATCCGAGTGCGCATTTTAAGCGATTTTAGACATATTTATTAAAAAAAACTCTTTTATAGGTGAGGCGTGAAAACGCGCAATACGTTTTTTATTATACCGCCTCGCGAAAATGAAAACCCATAAATGAAAAAGCCGATTGAGGCGACTATATATAAACAGACTTGGTAAATATTTTAAAAACGTTCAAAAAGAACATACAGTTCGTTAGCAGAGTAATAAAACAAATTAAAAGAAGTATACTGAGAAAAGAAAAAGAAATTAAGTATAAAAAAATAACATGCATAAGATATATTCTTCTTTATGATCTTGTAATTGGAAGATTAATATACATTTCAATTATAATAAAAAGTTTTCCTCAGTCACAAAGATCTGGCGTAAAAAAACGATAAAGATAGCATTTTAGAGAAAAATACTTTATGCAACAATTTTTTTGGGGAAGTTGAATGCAAATGGCGAACGTAATTTGCATTTAACTTGAGTAAGAGAGAAAGAAGTTGCTTCGAGAAGATTTTTTTACTACGTAACTTCATAAATGCACGGATCGTAAAGGCGGACTGTCCTTTGGTCGATGCAAATTCTACATCTCACATTTTATCGTTAATTATGCTAATCACTGCGCGCACTTTCATGCATTCGGATTTCGAATAATTCCATGACAGTCGTCCGTTTATATGATATGCGAAAAAACATTATGCCAACTTTATCATTACTAACGTAATTAGAGCGCGTGTATTTAATTAATCGATTTTATGAACTGTCAATCCTACATCCTAACCTATTCACACGTGAAATTAATTTGTTATTTTACGTTTATTACTACCGAACATATATAATTTTCTAGTATACGATACAACTCGTAATTGGAGAAAATTAATATTGTAATAAAATTTTAACTGTGAGAGATTTTGCTCGGTGAACAAAATTAAAACTTATTTGCGCGCGCGAAAATATGTAAATATAAAATATATTTTACTAAACGTTGTTTCTGCGTATCATTAAAAATGCGAGCTTCAGACTTAACACACGCTATTTTATGATATTTATATAATCAAAACATGTCCGCGAATAAAAGAACTATATTTAAAAAATAATGAGAGATAAATAATGTCATTCGCACTCTCTGCGCAGAGTTTTAATAATTCAGCATTTTTTTTAGGAGCGCGGACATTTCATACGAAAAGTCTTTTAAGTTTCCAATAACAAAGTGAATGACACTATGTTTCAAACTTCGATCATGTTGCGTAGTAAAATGTACGTTAGAAGAATCTAAAAGTACACGAACATTTTGCTGTTGTACTTTCTGAAAAAAAGCACGTTGCTTCTCATTTTTCAGTAACTATTTACGACATAAGCCAAGCTTTATAGATTTCCTGTTGAAAATCCCATGTTCCTATCGGAGAAAATAAGGCATTGTAATAACCTGCAAATGTTGGAAGCATTAAAGGCTCAGTTTTAATAAACGCGCTTTGTTACGTTTCACTAAGCCGTGTACTATTAAACTAATATTAACTGTTAATATTGATATATAACTGTTAATATTGATAATTTACTTAACGAAATGCGACGTATAAAGCGTTAATTCAGATTAATTCTCATACCGTAAAATAAGCTTAATTAGGGAAAACGTAACGTCAAAGTTTCCAAGTTGAATTTTGAACCTAAAAGTTGACCAGAAATAAAAATTTATTGTATTACTAACAATTACTACCGGAGTGTAAAGCTAAAACTCTAAAATAACATCTATGCGGAGTACATTTTTTTGCAGATAACTATTTTTCTTCTTTCTCTCTCTCTTCTGAGTTTCTTATTTAAATTATACTTTACGACAATTTTGTTTTTGACAAACTAAAACTTATTTCAAAGTACAATATATTAAAAGATACATGCAGAAAGCAGACCCGCTGCCAAAAGAATGTATAATAGCATATGTGTGCGTGTACATCTGTTGTCTCGTTTTTTTGCTATTATTTATTGTTATTCACATTAATTGGTTTCATTTTCTTCATCGTTTATTATTTATATTCTCTTTTGCGTGTGTGCCACCGTTAAAAAAAAGAAGTTTGTAACTTTCTAACTAAAAATATTTTACGCACTCAAGTAATTGCATTGCAAAATTATTTACTAACTTTTAAACACATGTCTATTAGAAACATTTTGTATTTTTTTTAACGGTACACCATGTTGTGCGTATAATCAATCTTATGTCAATGCCAAACGCCCCCGCTGATTGATTGCGATTGTGAGTAAGTAACGAACAAAATTAAAAAGAAACACGTTGGAAGAAGAGTGTACAGCGAGTCACTAGCCAACTTAAGCAAATATTTGTTACACATCCGACATGTGGCTTGTCCGGAACGCGGTCGGCTTGGAAACGCCTGGAGCGTTGTAAAGTTCGCAACGACGGCGCAATTAGGACCGGTGGCAGTAGCGAGCAAATAAATTTTATCTCTTTTCTCTCTCTCTTTCTCGCTCTCTTCTTTCCTTATCGCTTGTGTTTGCGCAAAGCTTGGTGAATAAAGAGTCACGAAGGAAGGTGGAGCCCATCCTCTTCAACAATCCTCGGACTTGTAGTACGCGTGTCTTGAAAGAAGGCTAATCAGACATCAGCCAGGCTTTTTATACCGGATAGCAAAGAGTCCGTTGGTTTCTTTGACGCTAAACCTGGGTAACTTGAGTCACCGTGTGATTGGTCCCGGTGTGTCCGTTGTTCTCCATCGGTTGATGCGGCACCGGTATCCACCTGTCGATCAGCCGCCACCGTTTGCAGAATAGCTGATTGAAGGTCGTGCGGAATTGTCGGCTCATGGCACAGTAGAGAATGAAGTTGATGGCCGAGTTTATAAGCGTCAGGCTATCTATTACGTCGCCTGTCAGCAAACAAAAAAAAACAAAAAACTTGATTAGCAGAAGTTTTGAATCATATCAAAAACATAAATAACATATTTTTCAGCAATATTTCCATCAAAACTCAAAAACCATCTTTCAAACGAATTTTTGGAGAAACTCGCGTTTCTGATATTTAGAGCATAAATTTCTTGTTAAGATGAAGAAGCGAAATTTTCTTAAGAAGAAATGTTTGGTTTATGCAAAAAATTAAAACATCTTTTCAGAATTTTCCTTTCACCGGCAGCTAAAAGTTTTATTTTCTACTTATCTATATTCGTGTTGTAGAATTGTAAATTTGACGTCTTATAAAAGTCACGCATGAATATAGTTTTCGTATCTGATGTAGAAATTTAATTTTGTTATATAAAAAAGTAAGAGAATCTTTTTCTTAGTAGCAATAATTGAAGGTAAATTAGATTAGGATCAACATCTCTTTCAAGGATTCTTCTTTTTCATTTAAACACATATTTGCACTACATTTTGAAAAGCTCTAAAGCCGGAGCTTGAATAAGTTTATCCGCAGGCTAAAGTCCGTTTCTACCATTTTTCTCCATGAGAAAAGCTCACGGAAATATTTCTTTCCGCGTTTATTTCGATACTTCCTTATTCCCTCTTTGTTTTCCATTCTTATTCTCATCCAATTTTAAAGAGATTGCGGTCCGCTTTATTTTCTCGAGCACAACAATACCTCAAGTCCCGCGGCGTGACTTGAAAAAATCTGTGTGCGCGATTGCGAGCGAATCTTTGCGCGCGGGTGAAACGGATAGAACAGGTGGAATGTAAGTGTTTTCGCGTTACAAATCCGAAGTCGGAATGTCATAAATAAAGCGACGTATTTTATAACACTTCATACGTGAAGAGGCATGCACCTCAGCGAGGGATACATTCCCCGCATTTCCAAGATTGAACGAAAGTTTTCACGTGCCGTCCCGAATTTTTCCGTCGGTAGATAAAATGTATAAATTTTTAACGCGGATTGTGTGTGTGTGTGTGTGTGTGTGTGTCTTCCGCTAAATAACAACTTTTTAAATTAATAATAAATTGCTAGGTATTTTGCTAGATATTTTACTGCGCTTGATATTGTAACTAGATGGAGCATTTTTGATCCATGAAAAATGTGATGTTACAAACGTATGTGTACACGCAGATTTTAATCGATTACAAACATGTATGATTATTACAATCGCATTACACGTGTACGTGTTTTTCATCGTGTACATTTTATCCATAACATCACAAACATTATTCAAGCGTTTGTTAAAACTTGAACTTAGCACAAACTGCAAATTTAAATTAAGCTTAATTCTTTGAATCCTAGTTATCCCGATGTATAACAAAGTATAATATTTCAGCATTTTAAATTTACAATTTAACTTCGTGTCGCTCATATATTGCGTGTAACCTATGGTTTTGAAATTTCAGAATTCTTTTCGCTTAAATAGGTAATTAGAACTGTCGTTACGTTTTTTAACAAAAAGACACTTTAATATTTTGTAATATAAAATTATTACAAAATTCTCTCTCCATTATGCAAACATTTTTGCTGATTTTTGATCAAGTTTATTAAATCTGAACTCGCGCGATTTGTTTTTTATAAGTATAATTTAAAAAAAAGAAACAAAAAAAAATGAATATGTCTAACAAAAAAAGAATTTTTACGTTTCCGAGTGTTGTCTGTCGTTGTCGAGTTAACAGAATTGACGTGGATGCAATTCGAGTTTTGTGACGCTGAAATCGCTCGTATGTGTTTGTTCTTCGTACATACGTGATACGGACCGTTACTTGCGACATTGCTCGGCAAATCGACCATTTTTCTTGGGCGAGCAAAAACGTTCTGTTCAAATGACGTCGACTTCCGTGCGCGTTTCGAGAATGTAAAAAACGTGCGAATATTTCTTACTAATTTCTTTTCTTTTTTCAACACGCTACTAGCATCACGATGACGTTTGCATTAATTAATTACTTACTCATAATATAACTCGTTTTACGCGCGGCCGCATATTACGAATTTTCCAACAAGTTGTTGCGCCGCTTACCTCACATTTGCGTTTTACGCGACATTTAACGCGACCTTTTACGGTTGTCAGAGGAAGTAATGACGGAGCTTTTGCGATATCGCTCTTCTTCGACCAAGAGAACGTCAAAGTATTTTCTTCCGAGTGGTTTCATGGTGATTTTCATCTTAGATTTACATTTAAATATAACTTATATATGCGTAAGTTTATATTCCTTGTTTCCCTTTTTAAGTATACAATAGACTTCTGCGTTCTTCTTTATTTTTTATATGTGCTATATACATATGTAATATATAATATGCAGCTTGTAAGGATAATGTGTACGAAAAGGAACATATACATGTACATGCATTTTATAGTTTTGTGTATGTACATACATATAAAAATCTCACCGTCGTGTCGCGTTATTACGCAATAACAGATTTTTTGAAGGATCACCGTCGCGGATCAGAATTCTTTAAAGAGATCAGTATTATTTATTAAACACTTCAGCCTATATGGCCAAGAAGGGGACTTGGTTACAAAAAGTCTAATCTCACTCATCCATCTATACCATAAAATATTACAAAACTTCTCGCCTATTTACATTTTCTTTTAAAGAGATCAGTAAAAAAAAAAGTGGCTGAATTTATAGGGCAATAATTTAGCAGGACTATAACAGTTACATTTTGTGTGATAACTTCTCTCTGCTATGTGTGGTTTTATGATTACTGTTACGCCGCCATCCAACACTAGTGTTTGCAGATGCTGTACGCACATGACATGATGCAACATCGGTGTTTATCTTGCAAAAAGCTCTTGTTATTGCAGTATAATGAGAAATCACAGTGATGCACGAATAATAAAAGATGAATGAAATACGAATGCAGCTCGAATAAGACCTCAACTTGCAATGTAACTGCTCTTTGTTCTGGCCGTTTCATTTCGATTTCTGTGTGATAAATGCCGCGCATCCCCCGCGTATCAAATGTTAAAGTAAATATCCCGAAGAACGATCCTTGCGGCGAGAGAAGTTTCAAGGGTGCGAAAATAGAAAAAGATATATGACACACCGGTGCGAGATATTTTCCAAATGTTTGCCGACATATCTTTCTTCAAGATCCTCGAAGTGATCATTCTTTTTCTATTGAAACAGTAAACTCATTCGCGATCTCTTATGATATTTTGACAATGAATATACAATAGATAAAATGTAATGTGTGCTTTGTGACATTTGGGTTTCTTGAAATCATTAAATAAAATAATAATTATACTTTTATTTGTAAAAAACTTAAATTGAGAGTTTTTTATGGAGAATCTCGAGAAATTTTCAAAATTATGTGTCATTTTTCGGTAAATCATTATATGCTTTATAGTTTACTTCTTCTAATCAAGACAGGAGTCTTACAGCTTTAGACGATCGTTCCTGTTCGTGCACAAAGAAAGACTATAGTACGTTTTCTCTTTTTTCGTCAATAGGATTCGCGAAGCACTCGGGAAACGCGTCTCAAGTGATCCTCAATCAGTGTGGTAGAATCGTAAGAACAAAGACCAAGAATAGACCCTTACTGATGGTTCTATTAAGCTTCGTTAAATCTATTAAGGTCCCTTCTCGTGCTCAGAAAAAACACTCTCTTTTTCTCTTTCGATTCCGATCAACCAAGCATGAAAAATAAATTGCTCTTTTTTTCTCTTCGAATCTGTCTTTGGCGTATTTTCGTTCAGGTTTAGTCGCGTGCTTCGAGCTATAATACTCAGACGTTGAGCGTAATGTCCAGCACTTTTATATTTTGTTACATAGCAAATTTGTATAGCCGTTTGTTAAATGTTGCCGCACGAGCGCATATACGTGTGCTTACACATACCATTTTCTTGAATTTCCTGTCCGCTTACGAGCAGTATTACGAAAATATAGAAAGTGTGCGAAAACTGTGAACCTGAGTGGCGTATTTTTCTAAACTACTTTATCCAACAGTACAACGACATGTGTGTGACATCGATAAACTTAAAAGACGGTTTTTTTACCTTAATTTGGTCAGAAAAAACATATATATTTTAACGTTTGAAATATTTTCACGCTGAAAATGTATTTGCACAATTTTACATCTAAAATTTTTTCAGAGCAAAACATTTTTCAATTTTGTATATTTTTTATAAAAGTTTTAATATCGCAAAATAGTTGCGGTTCGAACACTTTCAGTTTCGCGGGAATATTGTGTAATAAACTCGAGATCGAGTAAAAACAAAGTTTTGAAAAGGTTTTGATTCATGATTTTGTAAAGATCGACAAAACAAGTTTCTTTCAATATACAGGTTTTATAAGCATCTTCAAAACAGATACTAGGGACAAGATTACACCAGACGACCTATATCTTTTTAAAGTTCAACAGGAGATTCTTTTCTTATAGAGGATATTTGTTGTGTTGAGCTCTTAAAAGAGAAGTAGGTCACATCTATTTTAATATTTTTTATCATTATTGTGCACATGATATAAAAATATAACATTGCTTTGATATGATTAAATATCATTAGAATTCATTAATTCTATCATGTTTTTCGAGATTAAGCAATAAAAAAAAAAACATTAGAATATGTCCTCTTGTCGTAAAAAGAGGATGTTTTATGTGATTATTAAACCATAAGTTAAAAGAACAATATTTGGTATTCAGAATATTTCATTAAAGTGTGCGTACGCGACGCTAATGAGAAATAGTTGGAATAATATAGTTTCGTGTAAAATACGCTATAAGCATAGTGAAGTTTATATTACTTTATACCGTTTTTTATCTACAAATGCTTTGACTGAAGAAACAAAATCCATGTAACTCAATGATTCTCTGGGTTTGAAGATGATCAATCGTTTTTGTTGAAATTCGATATGCTTTCAAAGGAAGCGATGTAATGCTTTTAGTGGCGAGCGCATCTTTTACGTAATTTGCAATACAGAAACATTACGCAGTTGTACATTTGTATGACGTTTAAAATTTTTAATACGCGAGATATAACGAGTTATTAAAAAAAAACACAAAAGATAAAACATATTTTAAACGCATTTTTTAAACGGTACATTAAATTTAGCAAACACCACGCTATATATATATATTCAATATTATAAATGTCGCGCGTATTTTGTAACATTATATATATATATATATATATATATATATATATATATGTATTGTTAGTAAATCTATGTTTGTAGTAATTTTTATTAAAGTGTTCTTCCAATATGGCTTAACTTTTGGAACAGAGATGACATACATGTGTGAGCTATGTAGGCTCTCTATCTAGCAAACCATTCATCGTAATCCGATTACTTTCCATCCATTTAAAAGTAAATAAAAAACATAAAATAAAGAAGTATATGCATATTGCCGCACGTGAAAAAAATATAGTTCATGTAAATTTACTCTCACGACAAAAAGCACGTCAATCCACCAGCAATTCACACGATATTGCCACATGAAAAAAAAGAGCACACTTACTATCTCGAAGTACAAATGTGTTGAAATTATTTATTAAATCAGAATCTAATTTCGATAATTTAATTTTATTTCGGCAAATATTTTTTCTTCGCGCGAAATTCAGTGTTTATTACCAATGCTACAATTTGAAATTTTTACAGTTACACTTAACGTTGTAATAAAGTTATGTTTATCCATTACGTGTTATCTTTAGTAATAATAATATCAATTCCTTTGTTGCATAAAAGTTATAAAGTTTTGTATCTTCTTGAGCAAAGTTCTCTTAATTAACTTCTCTGTTATACGGAACACAGTTAATTAAATAAAATTGCGCATTGCACTACTGGCAAATTTGTCTTAGAATCATTTCACGTGCACAAAAAAAAGTGGGAGGAAAACTTCATGTTTATATTATCACTTTGTGAAAAAATAATCTCATAAAACTACAACAATCACGTAACTTGTATAATTGCTGGCGAAAGAAGCAACATTTTCTTTTCTACATAAAAAAGATTCTTTGTTCTTTTACGTGTATAATAACAATGCTATTAAGCAATATGCTTAAAAAAGCACAAAATTTATTCTTTAATACAATAAGTTCCTTTCTACGTATTTTTCTGAGATAAAAAAAAAAAAAGCAAAGGTCAGCAGAGAATAGCGTGAGAAAACGGAACGGATTAAATTGTTTCACACATCGTCAGGCCAATTATATCAACAGATCTAAATATACGTATAGAAACGCGCGCAATGTGTATATTTTTATACGCGGAGCACCCGTATACTA